>OV725082.1:118602291-118627293 GCA_928085145.1 Nezara viridula
TTATAATTGCAGTAGTATGTTGTTACGCAATACTTAACATCACACTACTACATACGCCCGTATAGCCATAGTGGCATGGGAACACGGGTGGATCTACAGGGGGGGGGGGGCTTTTGGGCTGAAGCCCTCCCCCAAAATTGTAAAATATAACCATGTTTTATCGAAAAAAATATTAAAAAAGTATCTCTTAAAGTATTATTATTCGTGTAATTACATTTAAAAGGGCTTTAGGAATAACTTAAACACTATTTCATACAGGTAGTTAGTATCTTTCTTTTTTTCCAAAGTAATTATCATTATTTTTATGAAAAAAAAAACTTTCGGGCTGAAGCCCGCCCCAAAAATAAATCCTGGATCCGCTAGTGCATGGGAGGGTGGAAACAAATAAATAAATAAAATATATAACAAAATAAAATTAAACATTATATACTCCTAAAGAGGGTTGTCAAATTAATTACATCGAGTTTGCTATATTAGTATTAGCATTTATTGTAATTGATAGACTGACCAGTTGGTTGCTTGCTGTTGAATTGATGAGATAGATGCCCCGAGCCTTCCTTTGAGTGACTGGCTTCTGCTTCTGCCTGTACATATATGTAGTAGTATGGGCTGGCGAGCCCAGAGGCTTGGGCCATCACGAAGGCGGATGAGTCCAGGCTTCCTGTCTTGAGGAGGAGCATTCTTAGACGGACTTTCGTCCCTGTTAAACAGTACGACGTATGGAGAAGAAGGAGGAATGCTGTACTAAGAAGACTCTACAGTGATGTTAACATAGTCAAGTTTGTGAAGCTCGGACAACTTTGATGGGCAGCACATGTGCAAAGGATGGCTGCCAATGAGATTCCGAAAATGATCCTTACCGAAGAGCTCTACGAAAAGCGGCGAGTTGGACGACCAAACGTGAGTAAGATGGACTCAGTCTCTGCGGGCCCTTCTTGAAGTCCGAAACTGGAGAGCTGCAGGAAACAACTGTACAATCTGGTGGAAAGGCCCAGTCTCGGTGAGGGTATGTCACGCCACTTATGTATGGGCTGGTGTGCTGACATCTCTGCTCCTTCTTCCTGGACCACTTCTATGGTTGAGTATAGCTAGACATATTCTGGATATGCTGGGTTATGGAAACCGTTTTGTGGACAGTCTCAGAATAGCACGGGTGTATTGTACCTTGAGCCTCCAGATCTTAGGTCATACCATGTGGGACTTTAGTTCTTCCTCTTAGCCAATAGATGGCGCTGCTGTTGTGCATTATTTGATGCGTTCATAATTATTATCTATAATGAGTTACCTTAACAACAATGAACAATGAAATGTCAATTGTCTGGCATTAGAATACAATTAAAAATAAACTAATTTACACTGTTATCTTATCCTTATATTAAAATGAAGAAAGAGCATTAGTAGACATATGAAATTATAGATAAATACATATGAGTAAGTTCACATGCTTGTACAAATAAACAATATATAGGATAATCAGGATGCTAAAAATTAATTTAAATGTTTTATTTCAATTATAGACAGAACCATAAAAAAAAAAGTAGTAGTAGGCCATTTAATAATGAAGGAAATAATTCTTCTCTGGAACGTGGAGCACTTTGATAAACTTACCACTTAAGCTTACTATATTCAATTCTGTAAATTAATATTTTTTAATTCAACAAATTAATTAAAATATTACAATATATTAAAAATAAATGAATTATTGAAAGCAAAAATTAAAGAAAAAAAATTATCTGATGGAATAATATTTAAAACAAACTAAGACGAGAAACTAAGACGAGAATTTTAAATTCTGGATTACCAGAATATATTTATTAAAATAATAAATACACAATATATTTTGGCCAATTTTTTTTAATTTAATTTTTTGGGTGTATTGCAAGTTAAATAAATAAAAAAATAATTTAAAACAATTTTGGTGAGAATTGTTACTTGTTTATGTGTAGATTTAACAAAAGGATTTAAAATATTCCTCAGGATAATAAATTTAAATTGACAATTAATAGACCCTTTCAAAATATAATATCAGAAATTTTATGTGAGAGTTACTATATTCATTTTCAATGTTATAAAGTATAAGTTGCATATTACCATACAATTTGTTATTGTCTCTGAATAAATAGTGCTATCTGATAGCTATTCTATAACCTTAACAATCTCCAAGAACAGATGTCCACTAAGTGGGTGCTATATCTTTCATAGTGGAGAGAGTGGGTTAAGATTTCGTGTTGGAAAATCCTTGTAGTAAAAATTATTAGAATATACTTTAAAATGTATTAATTTTATTATTTTTCATGTAGTGTTAATTCGTAGATGATTATTAAAACATTATACTCTGCATTTTAATTATCTGCTCAATGCTAATATTTCCCATAAACTATACAATGTTGTGCTACATTAATTCTTAATCAGTATAACTTCTGTGCTCGAAATGAACCACATAATAGCATAAAGCTTTTTTTATCTCTAACCCCTACCTTACCATTTTGGAAATACTGTAAGTTATTCTACAGCTATAACCTACCTCTAATATAGTAACATAAAAATATCCATCACAATGAACAAGGAAAAGTTGTACTGAAGGTATTTAAAAATTTATGTCAAGTGGTGGCCCAATACTTTGAAAACTTATAACCTGCAAGTTACTTGGGCTCCTTTGATAGATGAATTAACAAAGGGCAATAATCACAAAATACATTTTTGTGATCTTATAAATTTACATCTAACATATAATAAACACTCCATATATCACTAAGAATTAATGCAAAATAGTTATTACTTTAGTTAAAACAATTTATTAAATACATTAAAATTTTGGTCCCCATTAATAGCAAAACATGTTATGAAAAATCAATTTTAATTTTAAAAATTTGAAACTCGTTTGAATATATATTACTAGTAAGATAATTTCATAATTGTTAGGTTTAGTCCCTTAAAATATATACAGTTACTGGGGGCACCAACTTATTCAAACATATAATCACTTTTACTTAAAATTGGAAGCCTTTTGTGAGATAAATGGAATTTACCAGATGGAAATGTAATAAAGAAAATAACTATAATGCTTATAGATAAAAAACAAAAATTTAATTTAAAAATATACTTGTCTAGAAAATAGTTAATATAACCTTAGTGCAAGATACTGATTGCATAAAATCCTTAGTAAAATAATTGCTGCTACTTTATTCTTTAATGGAAATATAAACATATATATTCTGATATTTTAAAATATATAAAAATTAATAATTTTATTTCTATCCTTGTTTAGGGGATAATATTCTGATTTTTGAGAATAAATACAACTTTAAAAATTTTATATTACAATATTTTATGTGGACTATGAATGATTTAGGATCTAATAAACTATATTGGTACATTAATTATTATATTTAAATTATAAACGAATATTATAATGACAATTAATCTACAAATCAAAAAGATTAATTACTATTGTTTTTTTTATGGCTTCTTGATTAACTCCTATTGTAGATCTGACCACATTTTTTTTTTTTTTTTGTTCTTCCTTACCTCACCTTTTAGGCAATACGGGATTTTCCCGGGCCGGAGGGTGAGGGCGGGGAATTTAAAATCCCCTCCGGCACCGGGACGCGAACTCGTACTTTTTTAATCTTCTCAAATCTGTTTATCCAGTTGCCAGGCAACTCGCAGTGCTGTGCACACATCTGACCACATGTGGATTAGACTGCATAATCTCGAATTTGAAATAAATGATATATTCTATTGAATCTGGTCTTCACATAAGGTTTTTTCCCCTTCCCTTCCCTGCCTGTTTGGCTATACAGGGTTTTCCTGGGACAGGGAATCAATACCTGAGCTAAAAGTCTCCTGGGACCCTAACTCGTAATTAGGTTTATAAATATTTATAAACAAAATCGTATAAACTTATCAAATACTTATCACACGTGACTATATATTTATATATAATTGTAAAATCAATTAAATACACATTGGATATTAAATTCTCTCCCCCTCCCTTGCAACGACTTTTATTCTCCCTGCAACACTTATGGAGATAAGTAGTACTTCTTTTATTTATTTCTTATTTCAGCTTTCTCAATTTCTTCCCTCCTTCCTTTCATTCCTTTTCTCTGTTTTTAACTCTTTATTATATTATACATTGTCTGTACATCTTGATAGACTTTACAATATCTCAATTTTCTATCTAACTACTCCATTCTCAATGTCTTAATTTTACTATTTATTTTCATTTCTTATATAACTTCATATTTCTTTTTTATGTTTTACATTTTATTCTAAGATGCCCATTTTAACACTTATGTCACCCTTTTTGATTATGCCTACTTCATCATTCCACACTTTGTAACGGTTATTATTATTTATCTCTTAGTTCTTACTATTGTCATTATTCTAACAATTTCATTTTACTTTATATTTATTTATTTATTTTTTTATAATTTTTTATTTATTTTTTATTTTATTTATTATTATTATTTTTTTTTACCATCACTACTTATGTTTCTCATACCTTGTTATCTGGTTATTTTCTTAGCCCTGATGAAGGCCTGAACTTCAGGTCGAAACGTCGGCATATGTAAAAATAAATATTATCATTTATTTTTGCCTTCTTTTTTGACTGACCACCATAACTATTCTTCTCTTCATAAATTATTTTTGTTTAAAAAAAATGTTTACCTTAAAAAACAATTTTCATTTTTCTTTAAAAATGTTTTAGTAAATACACATAATTGTAAAGTAAAAAATAAAAATTATATTAATCTATTTGTTAATTGAGGAATTTATTATGGATTAGTAAAAATGCATAACATGTGAAAAATAAATAACGGACTATTATAAGAAAATCTGATAATATGTGTTGCAGTATACATTACCTACAGATGCTCATTGAAAAGTGATATGAAATATTTGTTTATTTTCATAAAATAATTATAAAGAAAACTAAATTGTTACTTAATTTACAATTAGCCAGCATCTGTTTGATATGTGAAGAATAATTGTAATAGAAAGGCTTTAAGTATGGTATAATAGGTAATAAAAGAGTTGAAACGGGCATAAAAGATCAGAAAGCCATTATCTCGTAGAGGAGAGGATAGGAAGAGATAACAGAGACAGGAAGAAAACTGTTTGTTGATCATGTGGTTAAGGAATGTGCTTAGAAAGTAATATATTCTAAAAGAGGAGAAGGGCAGGGTCTTTCTTGGGTTTCCATTTACAAATCTAACATTACTTAGCTATTCATAATATTTTTTTTGTCACAGAGATCTGCCAAGAGGTCACCATGCACCACACAGCTGTAGTTGAGGTGAGGGAAGCTGAGCCTATGTTTGAGTTTGAGTAGAAGATGGTGGAAGCCATGGAATAGTTTTATAATTGACTGTTGGGAGATGTCGACGATATGGTAATTTCAGGAGAGGGTTTGGTCAATGATAATACCTAATTTTTTTTTTAAATGGACTAGATGATAGGGCGTTCATTGAGGTAGATGTTTGGAAAGTTGGTAATAGATCTGAGAAGGGGTTTGGAAGCAATGGCAGTGGCAGGGGTTAAACCTCTAAAGATTTAAGTTTGCCCAGGCTCTTATTTTATCTAATATAATAACAGAATGATTCATTTTATTTTTCCTTTTACCATGGCTGGACTCACCTGGCAGTTAAGAGTCTCTAGGTTGATTCATCAACTTACTTCACTAAGAGGTTTTAAAAAAACAGATAAACTGAAATAAGCTAGTGCTGAAAATTCCAATCACCATAGTATGAAGTACCTGCTTGTAGTAACTTTTTTAAGTAACTTCTCAGACAAATTTTGGAATGAATGGTATGATTAGCTAAAATGGAGTAAAAACTAAAGAAAATAAAGTAATTTTAAGTTTTATAAGAACAAATGAGCATATGAGAAAAATTAGATATCTAAAAATAATAGTAATAAGATATGTTAACATTTCATATATTTTTTATAAAAAAGTAGTGTTGATTGGTAAAATGAAAAATAAAAATTTGGTTCAGTGCATCTCATTACTTTCACTTACTGATAAGTAGAAATTAATGTTTCAAAAACTTATAAATCTTAAAAATATTACTTAAATTATTAATACAAACTTATACAAAATAATATGAGTTATGACAAAGTATGTGCACTATCTATTTTTGGTTTGTCAAGCGGAAAATAAATTTTAAAGTTTCTCATAAAGGACATTTTGTATAGTCTTTATTTCCCATTCAACAATATAAAATTATGCATGATTAATCACAACAATTAAAAGTAATTAGCTTTTCATCACTATCCATTAACTTCTATGATTATATATTTTAGATATTCATTTTTCTTAAATCTTTAGCTTTTCAATAGCTTAGCATGTGCCTATTCTGCTAATATATTTCTAAAAATTTGTTTCTACCCTATAAAAATATTTGTTCACATTTTTCTTCTTTTGTTAATTATGAAATTCTTTCATAGATGATGTTGCATTTCGCTCAAAAGTTGTTCATATTACTTATACATTAATAAAGAAAATAATATTTATTCATCAATAATATTCTTAATAACTATCAATTGAATACTCTGGTGTAATATTCCATGTTTGATGCATTTTTATGTTATTTGTTTCATTTTTTTCTATCAGGAAAGACTGGTTATCCTACAGATCACCAACAAAAGTGAAAAAGTCAAGGTTGCTATTTCAATATGCTCTGCCTCAAACAATATTTTATCTATAAGATTTGAAACTTTTGTAAACTGAAAAATAAAAAATTTGAATTAAAACATGGACATGAAAAAGGGGATAAATTCAAATTAGAATATTCTTTTCAATAAATTAAAAAATATGAATAATTAAGGCTCTATTCTCTTCTGAAACTCATTCAAACTTAGAATGTAAAATTATATTGAATTTAGTACATTTAATATTTGCCTTTTTAATTTGTTTTACTTTCTTCAATTTCTACTTCATTTATTTTTCTCACTTTGATTTATGAATTTTAAATAGATACTTTTTTCAGTTATCATGTTTTTAAACTAGTTTTTCCTATTTTTGTGATAATAAATACTTTAAAAGTATTTTGTTTCTTCTTATTATTACTAGAGGAGTTCATCCTAAACTCATATGAACTGAAGCTCCTTAAAGAGGATGCTTAATAGTGGTAGAAACTGTGGTAGTGTTAATATTGTTTAATGTTTATTATTTATATAAATACTTTTAATAATTAAATATAATAATTTGTATTTGTAAAAAAAAATTGTCATCACAAAGTTTTTATAATTGACGACAGGCAAACAATTTGAGCCTGGGAATTATTCTTCAGAAATATAAATCCTAAAAGAAGTTTATTAATTTGCATTTCATTACTTAGAGTATATGGTAGGTAGCTTCTCTTCTTCATATAGAACATATGAATATTTTGATGAATATTAATTATTATGCTTAAAGGTGAAGCAAGTGTAGCAGAGCAGCTGATAAATAGACATGAGCCTTCAATTATTTTCTTAATTAATATAGTTGATTGTACTTGTTATTTAAGGATTTTTATTAGTTGTTTCAGTTTAAAAAAAAAACTGTTCTTTTCTGTATACCAACTAGTTGACTATTTCAATATTTTTGATTTAAAGATATTTTTTATCTCATCCACCGCCAATTTTATATATCCTGCCTGCCTTATAGGTTCATAAAAATGCAGTGTAAAATTTATGAATTTATTTTTTCTTGACGAAAACAAGCATCATGGAATATATTCACTACGTACTTAACAATATAAAAAAGAAATTTTTATTAGTCTACCTCTTGCAAGGTAACATGTCTAATATGACTGGGCTATCTCATCGAGTTTTAATGAAAAACTGAGAAATTTGATACCCATCAATGTTATGAATAATTCTTTAAAATAAAAATCCATTTTGGAATGAAAATTAATATTTTTTAATTTATTTTACTTTTATATTCTCGCCCTTTTGATCCCTCATTTTAAATACTCTTATTTTAGAACACATGTAAATTGGGGTTCTTTGAAATGTAGGTATTGTTTTTTTTTATTTATGAAATAATAAGAGCTCTAAGCTTCTTTTTAGGAAAGCCCATAGGGCAGAGTTACCTAGATATTCATATAGCTAATGTAATCATTTTTCTTCATTCCCATTAATTTATCAAAAAATCAATGCTTGCATTGACCACATAAATAAAAATAATTCAATTTCAGATTTCGACCATTTGTTTTCATGATATATTTATCAATCAATAGGAATTCTATTTTGAAATGTCTCAGGTTTTTTTAAATATTTTTTTATTATGGATTTTTAAAAAATAGAATATATGAGTCGATTGTTTCCAAAGTAAAAGGACCTTCATAA
This sequence comes from Nezara viridula, assembly GCA_928085145.1. Taxonomy (NCBI): domain Eukaryota; kingdom Metazoa; phylum Arthropoda; class Insecta; order Hemiptera; family Pentatomidae; genus Nezara; species Nezara viridula. The sequence goes on from OV725082.1 coordinate 118,610,629, forward strand.
TCATTGACAATTTTTTAGGAAATTCGAAAATCTATATTCCCTATTCCTACTGGTATGGTAGAAAACAATTGGAATGAATAGAGAATACAAGAATATGTGGAGGGAGAAGCATAGAGGAACAAAGTTCAAAATGGAGTTGAAGAATTCTTTCATCCCGAACTGAAACAGAAATATTTTGAAGAAATCGAAATGGGTAAACTTTGAAAGCTGGATAGTTCCCTCCCTGTGGGCTTTAGAAACAAATGTTATGTAGGAAAATGTCAGATAATTTGAAGCTGTTTAAGATTGTACGTAACCATTTTTTATATACGTCGTTCTAAAAATTAGATAGTTTTCGTAAACCAGAAAAAGTTGGAAATTTGAATGGTTTTCGGAGCACTGCAGCGAACCCACAAGGCTTTACTTGGATTTTTGGAGGAAGAAGCGTGAGTTATTTTAATAAGTACTGGTGAAGGGACTGTTTTATAATTATTTAATTTTTGCTTATTTTTTTATTCCGATGATTGTAATGATGGCTGCCGCCTGTAATGTAGTGGTGGTACAGCTATCTATTTAAAGTAGCTCATTTGAGCAGGAAATATAGTGGGCTCTGGGTCAACTCTGAAACTTTGTATGATAGATTTGATATGCTAGATAAATCGATATGTTTAGTCATCATGTAATATTTTATTATTGTGGGTAAATGGTTGACTGTAGTGAATAATGAAGAGGAGAATAGTCGGGACGATCAGTCAAATAAGAAGGCAGATATATTTTATTAAATGGCGCCGCGGTACGCCAGCAAGATTAATTTAGGTACTAACGAAGCGTTCAAGTTTCTACTTATTAATATGATTGTGTTTTTTTTATGGGACCACTCGGACTGCGTACCTCCCCGTCAGCTTGTCCAAAAGGACAAACCGAACGGTCATCGATGACCCGCCAGTTCTGCTAGAGAACCGACGGATCCGCCTCGCGCTCAGGAGAGGACGCTATCGATCGTCATCGTGGTTTTGAGTTACCCGACGATTACCGCCGAGGTGAAGATCAACGAACTACAGAAATGATCCTGTAGAAGTATGATCTTAATGAAATTTCCGGCTTCACGGGAACCTGCCACTATTTGGTCATACATCAGCTCCCGGAGGGAGGACCAGTAAAGGTAGCTTTTATTTTCTCCGTTGAAATCTTTTGGGCTAAGGGATTGTCCGGAATCACATCTCTTGGCAACCGTAGTCATCCCTACCATCTCATATTTGGCCTTCAGCCTCTCCCTCAGTGCTAATACACATATGTATCTCTATTGCAGCACGTGCAACTGGGTGGAGACAGCGCTCCAAGCAGCAAGTTTCCCAACTTCTGCAGTGGTGTGTCTCATTACCTGAGTTTTCCTAAACTCCTAGGGTGCATCTTTCATAACCAATTAGCAACCAGAATATTTGTGTAATTCAAATTTATTTTTTATATTGGTAGGTACATAGTGAATAAAAAAATAAATTAAACCCAACTATCGAGCTTTCAAAATGGGCAATGTTTTGAAAATTCGCAAAAAACATGCAAAATTAAAAAAAAAAATTAATTATCTGGTTTTAGAGGTGACGTAGATTATCTTTTTAAAATTAAATATTAAAGCACACACAACTTACTATAACTTTAATAGGAAACATATTTATCTAAACTTAGCAACTTTAATACAAATCGCTAAAAAGGAATTTGTGTTTGAAATTCGAAAAAAAAACTTTCTATTTTGTTTTTACTTTTTTTCAGCTTATTTTGATGAAATTAGTCATCGACAATTACCGCTTTTCTTGTTAATTTTAAATGAATTTTATTCTAACACATTTTTTAATAATTAATAGTGTCCAAATTACACACCTTTGTGTCCCGAGAGATTGCTACAGTCTGAAAACTGTTCCATTTCTTCGCATATAAATTGTTTTGGACAATTAAATTATGTTATCAATATCTGTTTGTTAACAAAATCAAAATAATGCACTAAAAACGTTATTATAACACTACAACCATGCCATTTATGAGTACTGAATAATGTGGCATAGTACTCTTGTCGCCTACGCCAGTACTGCATTAGCCCCCCGATTGAGTGTATTTTGTACGTAACTGGTTCAAATATTTTAGTGTTTTAGAAAGAGGAATGTATTCTCCATATGTTTTACTTCGGACTGTTTTTCTTTACTGTAAGCCCTTCATTGACTAACGACGCTTGATTTTTCAACTTTAGTTTGAACGACTTGAAAAATTAAAAATTTACTGGTGTTTTTTTATTGCAGTGGGCTATTATTTTTAAATATCCTTTCATGTTTTATTATTGTCCAGTTATCCAGCTTTCATAAATGGTAAATTACGATGAAATTAAGCCAAATGCTGAATCTCAGCGACTGAAAATCTAACTCAAGGCAAAGACGTAAATCCGCCACGTTTCGTCGAAATTTTCCGACGTTGCGGCAACTTTTTTCGTGATAACATTGGATTATTATTATTTTTTATTTTTTTTTTCAATAAATAGTTACAAGGAACACAACTGCGTGCAATTATTCGGGCTGTGGGAAGAGGGTGCACGGAAGGGGGTTCTGGTCCACCGTGTAACATACTTTTCGAAACCCCTTCCGACTAACGTCTACCGGTCCAACCAATGGCTCATCATCTTCAAGGAAATCCTCCGATTTCTCTGAACGAGGTTCGAAACGTAGTTGAAGAATTCTTTCATCCCGAACTGAAACAGAAATATTTTGAAGAAATCGAAATGGGTAAACTTTGAAAGCTGGATAGTTCCCTCCCTGTGGGCTTTAGAAACAAATGTTATGTAGGAAAATGTCAGATAATTTGAAGCTGTTTAAGATTGTACATAACCATTTTTTATATACGTCGTTCTAAAAATTAGATAGTTGTCGTAAACCTGAAAAAGTTGGAAATTTGAATGGTTTTCGGAGCACTGCAGCGAACCCACAAGGCTTTACTTGGATTTTTGGAGGAAGAAGCGTGAGTTATTTTAATAAGTACTGGTGAAGGGACTGTTTTATAATTATTTAATTTTTGCTTATTTTTTTATTCCGATGATTGTAATGATGGCTGCCGCCTGTAATGTAGTGGTGGTACAGCTATCTATTTAAAGTAGCTCATTTGAGCAGGAAATATAGTGGGCTCTGGGTCAACTCTGAAACTTTGTATGATAGATTTGATATGCTAGATAAATCGATATGTTTAGTCATCATGTAATATTTTATTATTGTGGGTAAATGGTTGACTGTAGTGAATAATGAAGAGGAGAATAGTCGGGACGATCAGTCAAATAAGAAGGCAGATATATTTTATTAAATGGCGCCGCGGTACGCCAGCAAGATTAATTTAGGTACTAACGAAGCGTTCAAGTTTCTACTTATTAATATGATTGTGTTTTTTTTATGGGACCACTCGGACTGCGTACCTCCCCGTCAGCTTGTCCAAAAGGACAAACCGAACGGTCATCGATGACCCGCCAGTTCTGCTAGAGAACCGACGGATCCGCCTCGCGCTCAGGAGAGGACGCTATCGATCGTCATCGTGGTTTTGAGTTACCCGACGATTACCGCCGAGGTGAAGATCAACGAACTACAGAAATGATCCTGTAGAAGTATGATCTTAATGAAATTTCCGGCTTCACGGGAACCTGCCACTATTTGGTCATACATCAGCTCCCGGAGGGAGGACCAGTAAAGGTAGCTTTTATTTTCTCCGTTGAAATCTTTTGGGCTAAGGGATTGTCCGGAATCACATCTCTTGGCAACCGTAGTCATCCCTACCATCTCATATTTGGCCTTCAGCCTCTCCCTCAGTGCTAATACACATATGTATCTCTATTGCAGCACGTGCAACTGGGTGGAGACAGCGCTCCAAGCAGCAAGTTTCCCAACTTCTGCAGTGGTGTGTCTCATTACCTGAGTTTTCCTAAACTCCTAGGGTGCATCTTTCATAACCAATTAGCAACCAGAATATTTGTGTAATTCAAATTTATTTTTTATATTGGTAGGTACATAGTGAATAAAAAAATAAATTAAACCCAACTATCGAGCTTTCAAAATGGGCAATGTTTTGAAAATTCGCAAAAAACATGCAAAATTAAAAAAAAAAATTAATTATCTGGTTTTAGAGGTGACGTAGATTATCTTTTTAAAATTAAATATTAAAGCACACACAACTTACTATAACTTTAATAGGAAACATATTTATCTAAACTTAGCAACTTTAATACAAATCGCTAAAAAGGAATTTGTGTTTGAAATTCGAAAAAAAAACTTTCTATTTTGTTTTTACTTTTTTTCAGCTTATTTTGATGAAATTAGTCATCGACAATTACCGCTTTTCTTGTTAATTTTAAATGAATTTTATTCTAACACATTTTTTAATAATTAATAGTGTCCAAATTACACACCTTTGTGTCCCGAGAGATTGCTACAGTCTGAAAACTGTTCCATTTCTTCGCATATAAATTGTTTTGGACAATTAAATTATGTTATCAATATCTGTTTGTTAACAAAATCAAAATAATGCACTAAAAACGTTATTATAACACTACAACCATGCCATTTATGAGTACTGAATAATGTGGCATAGTACTCTTGTCGCCTACGCCAGTACTGCATTAGCCCCCCGATTGAGTGTATTTTGTACGTAACTGGTTCAAATATTTTAGTGTTTTAGAAAGAGGAATGTATTCTCCATATGTTTTACTTCGGACTGTTTTTCTTTACTGTAAGCCCTTCATTGACTAACGACGCTTGATTTTTCAACTTTAGTTTGAACGACTTGAAAAATTAAAAATTTACTGGTGTTTTTTTATTGCAGTGGGCTATTATTTTTAAATATCCTTTCATGTTTTATTATTGTCCAGTTATCCAGCTTTCATAAATGGTAAATTACGATGAAATTAAGCCAAATGCTGAATCTCAGCGACTGAAAATCTAACTCAAGGCAAAGACGTAAATCCGCCACGTTTCGTCGAAATTTTCCGACGTTGCGGCAACTTTTTTCGTGATAACATTGGATTATTATTATTTTTTATTTTTTTTTTCAATAAATAGTTACAAGGAACACAACTGCGTGCAATTATTCGGGCTGTGGGAAGAGGGTGCACGGAAGGGGGTTCTGGTCCACCGTGTAACATACTTTTCGAAACCCCTTCCGACTAACGTCTACCGGTCCAACCAATGGCTCATCATCTTCAAGGAAATCCTCCGATTTCTCTGAACGAGGTTCGAAACGTAGTTGAAGAATTCTTTCATCCCGAACTGAAACAGAAATATTTTGAAGAAATCGAAATGGGTAAACTTTGAAAGCTGGATAGTTCCCTCCCTGTGGGCTTTAGAAACAAATGTTATGTAGGAAAATGTCAGATAATTTGAAGCTGTTTAAGATTGTACATAACCATTTTTTATATACGTCGTTCTAAAAATTAGATAGTTGTCGTAAACCTGAAAAAGTTGGAAATTTGAATGGTTTTCGGAGCACTGCAGCGAACCCACAAGGCTTTACTTGGATTTTTGGAGGAAGAAGCGTGAGTTATTTTAATAAGTACTGGTGAAGGGACTGTTTTATAATTATTTAATTTTTGCTTATTTTTTTATTCCGATGATTGTAATGATGGCTGCCGCCTGTAATGTAGTGGTGGTACAGCTATCTATTTAAAGTAGCTCATTTGAGCAGGAAATATAGTGGGCTCTGGGTCAACTCTGAAACTTTGTATGATAGATTTGATATGCTAGATAAATCGATATGTTTAGTCATCATGTAATATTTTATTATTGTGGGTAAATGGTTGACTGTAGTGAATAATGAAGAGGAGAATAGTCGGGACGATCAGTCAAATAAGAAGGCAGATATATTTTATTAAATGGCGCCGCGGTACGCCAGCAAGATTAATTTAGGTACTAACGAAGCGTTCAAGTTTCTACTTATTAATATGATTGTGTTTTTTTTATGGGACCACTCGGACTGCGTACCTCCCCGTCAGCTTGTCCAAAAGGACAAACCGAACGGTCATCGATGACCCGCCAGTTCTGCTAGAGAACCGACGGATCCGCCTCGCGCTCAGGAGAGGACGCTATCGATCGTCATCGTGGTTTTGAGTTACCCGACGATTACCGCCGAGGTGAAGATCAACGAACTACAGAAATGATCCTGTAGAAGTATGATCTTAATGAAATTTCCGGCTTCACGGGAACCTGCCACTATTTGGTCATACATCAGCTCCCGGAGGGAGGACCAGTAAAGGTAGCTTTTATTTTCTCCGTTGAAATCTTTTGGGCTAAGGGATTGTCCGGAATCACATCTCTTGGCAACCGTAGTCATCCCTACCATCTCATATTTGGCCTTCAGCCTCTCCCTCAGTGCTAATACACATATGTATCTCTATTGCAGCACGTGCAACTGGGTGGAGACAGCGCTCCAAGCAGCAAGTTTCCCAACTTCTGCAGTGGTGTGTCTCATTACCTGAGTTTTCCTAAACTCCTAGGGTGCATCTTTCATAACCAATTAGCAACCAGAATATTTGTGTAATTCAAATTTATTTTTTATATTGGTAGGTACATAGTGAATAAAAAAATAAATTAAACCCAACTATCGAGCTTTCAAAATGGGCAATGTTTTGAAAATTCGCAAAAAACATGCAAAATTAAAAAAAAAAAATTAATTATCTGGTTTTAGAGGTGACGTAGATTATCTTTTTAAAATTAAATATTAAAGCACACACAACTTACTATAACTTTAATAGGAAACATATTTATCTAAACTTAGCAACTTTAATACAAATCGCTAAAAAGGAATTTGTGTTTGAAATTCGAAAAAAAAACTTTCTATTTTGTTTTTACTTTTTTTCAGCTTATTTTGATGAAATTAGTCATCGACAATTACCGCTTTTCTTGTTAATTTTAAATGAATTTTATTCTAACACATTTTTTAATAATTAATAGTGTCCAAATTACACACCTTTGTGTCCCGAGAGATTGCTACAGTCTGAAAACTGTTCCATTTCTTCGCATATAAATTGTTTTGGACAATTAAATTATGTTATCAATATCTGTTTGTTAACAAAATCAAAATAATGCACTAAAAACGTTATTATAACACTACAACCATGCCATTTATGAGTACTGAATAATGTGGCATAGTACTCTTGTCGCCTACGCCAGTACTGCATTAGCCCCCCGATTGAGTGTATTTTGTACGTAACTGGTTCAAATATTTTAGTGTTTTAGAAAGAGGAATGTATTCTCCATATGTTTTACTTCGGACTGTTTTTCTTTACTGTAAGCCCTTCATTGACTAACGACGCTTGATTTTTCAACTTTAGTTTGAACGACTTGAAAAATTAAAAATTTACTGGTGTTTTTTTATTGCAGTGGGCTATTATTTTTAAATATCCTTTCATGTTTTATTATTGTCCAGTTATCCAGCTTTCATAAATGGTAAATTACGATGAAATTAAGCCAAATGCTGAATCTCAGCGACTGAAAATCTAACTCAAGGCAAAGACGTAAATCCGCCACGTTTCGTCGAAATTTTCCGACGTTGCGGCAACTTTTTTCGTGATAACATTGGATTATTATTATTTTTTATTTTTTTTTTCAATAAATAGTTACAAGGAACACAACTGCGTGCAATTATTCGGGCTGTGGGAAGAGGGTGCACGGAAGGGGGTTCTGGTCCACCGTGTAACATACTTTTCGAAACCCCTTCCGACTAACGTCTACCGGTCCAACCAATGGCTCATCATCTTCAAGGAAATCCTCCGATTTCTCTGAACGAGGTTCGAAACGTAGTTGAAGAATTCTTTCATCCCGAACTGAAACAGAAATATTTTGAAGAAATCGAAATGGGTAAACTTTGAAAGCTGGATAGTTCCCTCCCTGTGGGCTTTAGAAACAAATGTTATGTAGGAAAATGTCAGATAATTTGAAGCTGTTTAAGATTGTACATAACCATTTTTTATATACGTCGTTCTAAAAATTAGATAGTTGTCGTAAACCTGAAAAAGTTGGAAATTTGAATGGTTTTCGGAGCACTGCAGCGAACCCACAAGGCTTTACTTGGATTTTTGGAGGAAGAAGCGTGAGTTATTTTAATAAGTACTGGTGAAGGGACTGTTTTATAATTATTTAATTTTTGCTTATTTTTTTATTCCGATGATTGTAATGATGGCTGCCGCCTGTAATGTAGTGGTGGTACAGCTATCTATTTAAAGTAGCTCATTTGAGCAGGAAATATAGTGGGCTCTGGGTCAACTCTGAAACTTTGTATGATAGATTTGATATGCTAGATAAATCGATATGTTTAGTCATCATGTAATATTTTATTATTGTGGGTAAATGGTTGACTGTAGTGAATAATGAAGAGGAGAATAGTCGGGACGATCAGTCAAATAAGAAGGCAGATATATTTTATTAAATGGCGCCGCGGTACGCCAGCAAGATTAATTTAGGTACTAACGAAGCGTTCAAGTTTCTACTTATTAATATGATTGTGTTTTTTTTATGGGACCACTCGGACTGCGTACCTCCCCGTCAGCTTGTCCAAAAGGACAAACCGAACGGTCATCGATGACCCGCCAGTTCTGCTAGAGAACCGACGGATCCGCCTCGCGCTCAGGAGAGGACGCTATCGATCGTCATCGTGGTTTTGAGTTACCCGACGATTACCGCCGAGGTGAAGATCAACGAACTACAGAAATGATCCTGTAGAAGTATGATCTTAATGAAATTTCCGGCTTCACGGGAACCTGCCACTATTTGGTCATACATCAGCTCCCGGAGGGAGGACCAGTAAAGGTAGCTTTTATTTTCTCCGTTGAAATCTTTTGGGCTAAGGGATTGTCCGGAATCACATCTCTTGGCAACCGTAGTCATCCCTACCATCTCATATTTGGCCTTCAGCCTCTCCCTCAGTGCTAATACACATATGTATCTCTATTGCAGCACGTGCAACTGGGTGGAGACAGCGCTCCAAGCAGCAAGTTTCCCAACTTCTGCAGTGGTGTGTCTCATTACCTGAGTTTTCCTAAACTCCTAGGGTGCATCTTTCATAACCAATTACCAACCAGAATATTTGTGTAATTCAAATTTATTTTTTATATTGGTAGGTACATAGTGAATAAAAAAATAAATTAAACCCAACTATCGAGCTTTCAAAATGGGCAATGTTTTGAAAATTCGCAAAAAACATGCAAAATTAAAAAAAAGATTAATTATCTGGTTTTAGAGGTGACGTAGATTATCTTTTTAAAATTAAATATTAAAGCACACACAACTTACTATAACTTTAATAGGAAACATATTTATCTAAACTTAGCAACTTTAATTGACATGGCTCAAGAAATACAAAGAAGGATCACGGCTGCCAATAGATGTGTCTTTGGACTTGGCCGACACTTAAGAAGTAGGTACCTCTCAAAGAAGACCAAGCTGATCATATACAAGACCCTTGTTCGGCCTGTTTTGACATATGGCTCAGAGGCTTGGACGATGACCAAAAGGGATGAGATGAAGCTGAGTGTCTTTGAGCGAGGAGTCCTCAGAAGGATTTATGGTCCAGTAAAGGAGGGTGATGTCTGGAGGAAAAGAAAAAATAGGGAGCTCAGTTCTCTCTATGCAGACATTGACGTAGTCACGTATATTAAACTGGCCAGACTAAGGTGGGCAGGGCATGTGGCCAGAATGAGCACCCTTGAAATACCAAAAAAAATAATGATGGAGGAGCTGCACCTCGTAAGACGGGTAGGAAGGCCGAGGACGAGATGGTTGGACAACGTGGCCTATGATGCGAGAACCCTGCTTGGTGTGCGGAACTGGAGAGCTGCAGCAGAAGACAGAGCCAACTGGCGGAGGCTCTTGGAGGAGGCCCAGTCTCGGTGACGGGATGTTGTGCCATACATGAATGAATGAATACAAATCGCTAAAAAGGAAATTGTGTTTGAAATTCGAAAAAAAAACTTTCTATTTTGTTTTTACTTTTTTTCAGCTTATTTTGATGAAATTAGTCATCGACAATTACCGCTTTTCTTGTTAATTTTAAATGAATTTTATTCTAACACATTTTTTAATAATTAATAGTGTCCAAATTACACACCTTTGTGTCCCGAGAGATTGCTACAGTCTGAAAACTGTTCCATTTCTTCGCATAAAAATTGTTTTGGACAATTAAATTATGTTATCAATATCTGTTTGTTAACAAAATCAAAACAACGCACTAAAAACGTTATTATAACACTACAATCATGCCATTTATGAGTACTGAATAATGTGGCATAGTACGCTTGTCGCCTACGCCAGTACTGTGAATTAGTCCCCCGATTGAGTGTATTTTGTACGTAACTGGTTCAAATATTTTAGTGTTTTAGAAAGAGGAATGTATTCTCCATATGTTTTACTTCGGGCTGTTTTTCTTTACTGTAAGCCCTTCATTGACTAACGACGCTTGATTTTCAACTTTAGTTTGAACGACTTGAAAAATTAAAACTTTACTGGTGTTTTTTATTGCAGTGGGCTATTATTTCTAAATATCCCTTCATGTTTTATTATTGTCCAGTTATCCAGCTTTCATAAATGGTAAATTACGATGAAATTAACCCAAATGCTCAATCTCAGCGACTGAAAATCTAACTCAAGGCAAAGATGTCGATCAGCCACGTTTCGTCAAAATTTTCCAACGTTACGCCAACTTTTTTCGTGATAACATTAGATTATTATTATTATTTTTTTTTTTTCAATAAATAGTTACAAGGAACACAACTGCGTGCAATTTTTTGGGCTGTGGGAAGAGGGTGCACGGAAGGGGGGTCTGGTCCACCGTGTAACATACTTTTCGAAGGCCCTTCCGACTACCGTCTACCGGTCCAATCAATGGCTCATTATCTCCAAGGAAATCCTCCGATTTCTCTGAACGAGGTTCTAAACGGAGTTGAAGAATTCTTTCATCCCGAACTGAAACAGAAATATTTTGAAGAAATCGAAATGGGTAAACTTTGAAAGCTGGATAGTTCCCTCCCTGTGGGCTTTAGAAACAAATGTTATGTAGGAATATGTTATGTCAGATAATTTGAAGCTGTTTAAGATTGTACGTAACCATTTTTTATATACGTCGTTCTAAAAATTAGATAGTTGTCATAAACCAGAAAAATTTGGAAATTTGAATGGTTTTCGGAGCACTGCAGCGAACCCACAAGGCTTTACTTGGATTTTTGGAGGAAGAAGCGTGAGTTATTTTAATAAGTACTGGTGAAGGGACTGTTCTATAATTATTTAATTTTTGCTTATTTTTTTATTCCGATGATTGTAATGATGGCTGCCGCCTGTAATGTAGTGGTGGTACTGCTATCTCTATTTAAAGTAGCTCATTTGAGCAGGAAATATAGTGGGCTCTGGGTCAACTCTGAAACTTTGTATGATAGATTTGATATGCTAGATAAATCGATATGTTTAGTCATCATGTAATATTTTATTATTGTGGGTAAATGGTTGACTGTAGTGAATAATGAAGAGAAGAATAGTTGGGGCGATGAGTCAAATAAGAAGGCAGAAATATTTTATTAAATGGCGCCGCGGTACGCCAGCAAGATTAATTTAGGTCCTAACGAAGCGTTCAAGTTTCTACTTCTTAATATGATTGTGTTTTTTTTATGGGACCACTCGGACTGCGTACCTCCCCGTCAGCTTGTCCAAAAGGACAAACCGAACGGTCATCGATGACCCGCCAGTTCTGCTAGAGAACCGACGGATCCGCCTCGCGCTCAGGAGAGGACGCTATCGATCGTCATCGTGGTTTTGAGTTACCCGACGATTACCGCCGAGGTGAAGATCAACGAACTACAGAAATGATCCTGTAGAAGTATGATCTTAATGAAATTTCCGGCTTCACGGGAACCTGCCACTATTTGGTCATACATCAGCTCCCGGAGGGAGGACCAGTAAAGGTAGCTTTTATTTTCTCCGTTGAAATCTTTTGGGCTAAGGGATTGTCCGGAATCACATCTCTTGGCAACCGTAGTCATCCCTACCATCTCATATTTGGCCTTCAGCCTCTCCCTCAGTGCTAATACACATATGTATCTCTATTGCAGCACGTGCAACTGGGTGGAGACAGCGCTCCAAGCAGCAAGTTTCCCAACTTCTGCAGTGGTGTGTCTCATTACCTGAGTTTTCCTAAACTCCTAGGGTGCATCTTTCGTAACCAATTACCAACCAGAATATTTGTCTAATTCAAATTTATTTTTTATATTGGTAGGTACATAGTGAATAAAAAAATAAATTAAACCCAACTATCGAGCTTTCGAAATGGGCAATGTTTTGAAAATTCTCAAAAAACATGCAAAATTAAAAAAAAAAATTAATTATCTGGTTTTAGAGGTGACGTAGCTCATTTTTTAAAATTAAATATTAAAGCACACACAACTTACTATAACTTTAATAGGAAACATATTTATCTAAACTTAGCAACTTTAATACAAATCGCTAAAAAGGAATTTGTGTTTGAAATTCGAAAAAAAAACTTTCTATTTTGTTTTTATTTTTTTTCAGCTTATTTTGATGAAATTAGTCATCGACAATTACCGCTTTTCTTGTTACTTTTAAATGAATTTTATTCTAACACATTTTTTAATAATTAATAGTGTCCAAATTACACACCTTTGTGTCCCGAGAGATTGCTACAGTCTGAAAACTGTTCCATTTCTTCGCATAAAAATTGTTTTGGACAATTAAATTATGTTATCAATATCTGTTTGTTAACAAAATCAAAACAACGCACTAAAAACGTTATTATAACACTACAATCATGCCATTTATGAGTACTGAATAATGTGGCATAGTACGCTTGTCGCCTACGCCAGTACTGTGAATTAGTCCCCCGATTGAGTGTATTTTGTACGTAACTGGTTCAAATATTTTAGTGTTTTAGAAAGAGGAATGTATTCTCCATATGTTTTACTTCGGGCTGTTTTTCTTTACTGTAAGCCCTTCATTGACTAACGACGCTTGATTTTCAACTTTAGTTTGAACGACTTGAAAAATTAAAACTTTACTGGTGTTTTTTATTGCAGTGGGCTATTATTTCTAAATATCCTTTCATGTTTTATTATTGTCCAGTTATCCAGCTTTCATAAATGGTAAATTACGATGAAATTAACCCAAATGCTCAATCTCAGCGACTGAAAATCTAACTCAAGGCAAAGATGTCGATCAGCCACGTTTCGTCAAAATTTTCCAACGTTACGCCAACTTTTTTCGTGATAACATTAGATTATTATTATTATTTTTTTTTTTTCAATAAATAGTTACAAGGAACACAACTGCGTGCAATTTTTTGGGCTGTGGGAAGAGGGTGCACGGAAGGGGGGTCTGGTCCACCGTGTAACATACTTTTCGAAGGCCCTTCCGACTACCGTCTACCGGTCCAATCAATGGCTCATTATCTCCAAGGAAATCCTCCGATTTCTCTGAACGAGGTTCTAAACGGAGTTGAAGAATTCTTTCATCCCGAACTGAAACAGAAATATTTTGAAGAAATCGAAATGGGTAAACTTTGAAAGCTGGATAGTTCCCTCCCTGTGGGCTTTAGAAACAAATGTTATGTAGGAATATGTTATGTCAGATAATTTGAAGCTGTTTAAGATTGTACGTAACCATTTTTTATATACGTCGTTCTAAAAATTAGATAGTTGTCATAAACCAGAAAAATTTGGAAATTTGAATGGTTTTCGGAGCACTGCAGCGAACCCACAAGGCTTTACTTGGATTTTTGGAGGAAGAAGCGTGAGTTATTTTAATAAGTACTGGTGAAGGGACTGTTCTATAATTATTTAATTTTTGCTTATTTTTTTATTCCGATGATTGTAATGATGGCTGCCGCCTGTAATGTAGTGGTGGTACTGCTATCTCTATTTAAAGTAGCTCATTTGAGCAGGAAATATAGTGGGCTCTGGGTCAACTCTGAAACTTTGTATGATAGATTTGATATGCTAGATAAATCGATATGTTTAGTCATCATGTAATATTTTATTATTGTGGGTAAATGGTTGACTGTAGTGAATAATGAAGAGAAGAATAGTTGGGGCGATGAGTCAAATAAGAAGGCAGAAATATTTTATTAAATGGCGCCGCGGTACGCCAGCAAGATTAATTTAGGTCCTAACGAAGCGTTCAAGTTTCTACTTCTTAATATGATTGTGTTTTTTTTATGGGACCACTCGGACTGCGTACCTCCCCGTCAGCTTGTCCAAAAGGACAAACCGAACGGTCATCGATGACCCGCCAGTTCTGCTAGAGAACCGACGGATCCGCCTCGCGCTCAGGAGAGGACGCTATCGATCGTCATCGTGGTTTTGAGTTACCCGACGATTACCGCCGAGGTGAAGATCAACGAACTACAGAAATGATCCTGTAGAAGTATGATCTTAATGAAATTTCCGGCTTCACGGGAACCTGCCACTATTTGGTCATACATCAGCTCCCGGAGGGAGGACCAGTAAAGGTAGCTTTTATTTTCTCCGTTGAAATCTTTTGGGCTAAGGGATTGTCCGGAATCACATCTCTTGGCAACCGTAGTCATCCCTACCATCTCATATTTGGCCTTCAGCCTCTCCCTCAGTGCTAATACACATATGTATCTCTATTGCAGCACGTGCAACTGGGTGGAGACAGCGCTCCAAGCAGCAAGTTTCCCAACTTCTGCAGTGGTGTGTCTCATTACCTGAGTTTTCCTAAACTCCTAGGGTGCATCTTTCGTAACCAATTACCAACCAGAATATTTGTCTAATTCAAATTTATTTTTTATATTGGTAGGTACATAGTGAATAAAAAAATAAATTAAACCCAACTATCGAGCTTTCGAAATGGGCAATGTTTTGAAAATTCTCAAAAAACATGCAAAATTAAAAAAAAAAATTAATTATCTGGTTTTAGAGGTGACGTAGCTCATTTTTTAAAATTAAATATTAAAGCACACACAACTTACTATAACTTTAATAGGAAACATATTTATCTAAACTTAGCAACTTTAATACAAATCGCTAAAAAGGAATTTGTGTTTGAAATTCGAAAAAAAAACTTTCTATTTTGTTTTTATTTTTTTTCAGCTTATTTTGATGAAATTAGTCATCGACAATTACCGCTTTTCTTGTTACTTTTAAATGAATTTTATTCTAACACATTTTTTAATAATTAATAGTGTCCAAATTACACACCTTTGTGTCCCGAGAGATTGCTACAGTCTGAAAACTGTTCCATTTCTTCGCATAAAAATTGTTTTGGACAATTAAATTATGTTATCAATATCTGTTTGTTAACAAAATCAAAACAACGCACTAAAAACGTTATTATAACACTACAATCATGCCATTTATGAGTACTGAATAATGTGGCATAGTACGCTTGTCGCCTACGCCAGTACTGTGAATTAGTCCCCCGATTGAGTGTATTTTGTACGTAACTGGTTCAAATATTTTAGTGTTTTAGAAAGAGGAATGTATTCTCCATATGTTTTACTTCGGGCTGTTTTTCTTTACTGTAAGCCCTTCATTGACTAACGACGCTTGATTTTCAACTTTAGTTTGAACGACTTGAAAAATTAAAACTTTACTGGTGTTTTTTATTGCAGTGGGCTATTATTTCTAAATATCCTTTCATGTTTTATTATTGTCCAGTTATCCAGCTTTCATAAATGGTAAATTACGATGAAATTAACCCAAATGCTCAATCTCAGCGACTGAAAATCTAACTCAAGGCAAAGATGTCGATCAGCCACGTTTCGTCAAAATTTTCCAACGTTACGCCAACTTTTTTCGTGATAACATTAGATTATTATTATTATTTTTTTTTTTTCAATAAATAGTTACAAGGAACACAACTGCGTGCAATTTTTTGGGCTGTGGGAAGAGGGTGCACGGAAGGGGGGTCTGGTCCACCGTGTAACATACTTTTCGAAGGCCCTTCCGACTACCGTCTACCGGTCCAATCAATGGCTCATTATCTCCAAGGAAATCCTCCGATTTCTCTGAACGAGGTTCTAAACGGAGTTGAAGAATTCTTTCATCCCGAACTGAAACAGAAATATTTTGAAGAAATCGAAATGGGTAAACTTTGAAAGCTGGATAGTTCCCTCCCTGTGGGCTTTAGAAACAAATGTTATGTAGGAATATGTTATGTCAGATAATTTGAAGCTGTTTAAGATTGTACGTAACCATTTTTTATATACGTCGTTCTAAAAATTAGATAGTTGTCATAAACCAGAAAAATTTGGAAAT
Organism: Nezara viridula; assembly: GCA_928085145.1. Taxonomy (NCBI): domain Eukaryota; kingdom Metazoa; phylum Arthropoda; class Insecta; order Hemiptera; family Pentatomidae; genus Nezara; species Nezara viridula. Next base: position 118,626,890 of record OV725082.1, read on the forward strand.
TTGAATGGTTTTCGGAGCACTGCAGCGAACCCACAAGGCTTTACTTGGATTTTTGGAGGAAGAAGCGTGAGTTATTTTAATAAGTACTGGTGAAGGGACTGTTCTATAATTATTTAATTTTTGCTTATTTTTTTATTCCGATGATTGTAATGATGGCTGCCGCCTGTAATGTAGTGGTGGTACTGCTATCTCTATTTAAAGTAGCTCATTTGAGCAGGAAATATAGTGGGCTCTGGGTCAACTCTGAAACTTTGTATGATAGATTTGATATGCTAGATAAATCGATATGTTTAGTCATCATGTAATATTTTATTATTGTGGGTAAATGGTTGACTGTAGTGAATAATGAAGAGAAGAATAGTTGGGGCGATGAGTCAAATAAGAAGGCAGAAATATTTTATTAA